>OW026451.1:25209109-25236967 GCA_932274525.1 Podabrus alpinus
GTTTTAGCAAATTCATAGTTGAATTCAGAAAAATGTTTAAATTTTAAAATTTGTGAAAATTAGGTTGAACAATTGATTAAAATTTTCTGTGTTCCTGGAAAAGTATTTGAAATACTGAATTTAGAGGAATATTTTGCAGCCAAAAGTTTTAGCAAATTCATAGTTGAATTCAGAAAAATGTTTAAATTTTAAAATTTGTGAAAATTAGGTTGAACAAATGATTAAAATTTTCTGTGTTCCTGGAAAATTATTTGAAATACTGAATTTAGAGGAAAATTTTGCAGTCAAAAGTTTTAGCAAATCCATAGTTGAATTCAGGAAAATGTTTAAATTTTATGGTTTGTGAAAATTAGGTTGAACAATTGATTAAAATTTTCTGTGTTCCTGGAAAATTATTTGAAATACTGAATTTAGAGGAATATTTCACAGCCAAAAGTTTTAGCAAATTCATAGTTGAATTCAGAAAAATGTTTAAATTTTAAAATTTGTGAAAATTAGGTTGAACAAATGATTAAAATTTTCTGTGTTCCTGGAAAATTATTCGAAATACTGAATTTAGAGGAAAATTTTGCAGCCAAAAGTTTTAGCAAATCCATAGTTGAATTCAGAAAAATTTTTAAATTTTAAAATTTGTGAAAATTAGGTTGCACAATTGATTAAAATTTTCTGTGTTCCTGGAAAATTATTTGAAATACTGAATTTAGAGGAAAATTTTGCAGTCAAAAGTTTTAGCAAATCCATAGTTGAATTCAGGAAAATGTTTAAATTTTATGGTTTGTGAAAATTAGGTTGAACAATTGATTAAAATTTTCTGTGTTCCTGGAAAATTATTTGAAATACTGAATTTAGAGGAATATTTTGCAGCCAAAAGTTTTAGCAAATTCATAGTTGAATTCAGAAAAATGTTTAAATTTTAAAATTTGTGAAAATTAGGTTAAACAAATGATTAAAATTTTCTGTGTTCCTGGAAAATTATTCGAAATACTGAATTTAGAGGAAAATTTTGCAGCCAAAAGTTTTAGCAAATCCATAGTTGAATTCAGAAAAATTTTTAAATTTTAAAATTTGTGAAAATTAGGTTGCACAATTGATTAAAATTTTCTGTGTTCCTGGAAAATTATTTGAAATACTGAATTTAGAGGAAAATTTTGCAGTCAAAAGTTTTAGCAAATCCATAGTTGAATTCAGGAAAATGTTTACATTTTATGGTTTGTGAAAATTAGGTTGAACAATTGATTAAAATTTTCTGTGTTCCTGGAAAATTATTTGAAATACTGAATTTAGAGGAAAATTTTGCAGTCAAAAGTTTTAGCAAATCCATAGTTGAATTCAGAAAAATGTTTACATTTTATGGTTTGTGAAAATTAGGTTGAACAAATGATTAAAATTTTCTGTGTTCCTGGAAAATTATTTGAAATACTGAATTTAGAGGAATATTTTGCAGCCAAAAGTTTTAGCAAATTCATACATAGTTGAATTCAGAAAAATGTTTAAATTTTAAAATTTGTGAAAATTAGGTTGAACAATTGATTAAAATTTTCTGTGTTCCTGGAAAAGTATTTGAAATACTGAATTTAGAGGAATATTTTGCAGCCAAAAGTTTTAGCAAATTCATAGTTGAATTCAGAAAAATGTTTAAATTTTAAAATTTGTGAAAATTAGGTTAAACAAATGATTAAAATTTTCTGTGTTCCTGGAAAATTATTCGAAATACTGAATTTAGAGGAAAATTTTGCAGCCAAAAGTTTTAGCAAATCCATAGTTGAATTCAGAAAAATTGTTAAATTTTAAAATTTGTGAAAATTAGGTTGCACAATTGATTAAAATTTTCTGTGTTCCTGGAAAATTATTTGAAATACTGAATTTAGAGGAAAATTTTGCAGTCAAAAGTTTTAGCAAATCCATAGTTGAATTCAGGAAAATGTTTACATTTTATGGTTTGTGAAAATTAGGTTGAACAATTGATTAAAATTTTCTGTGTTCCTGGAAAATTATTTGAAATACTGAATTTAGAGGAAAATTTTGCAGTCAAAAGTTTTAGCAAATCCATAGTTGAATTCAGAAAAATGTTTACATTTTATGGTTTGTGAAAATTAGGTTGAACAAATGATTAAAATTTTCTGTGTTCCTGGAAAATTATTTGAAATACTGAATTTAGAGGAATATTTTGCAGCCAAAAGTTTTAGCAAATTCATAGTTGAATTCAGAAAAATGTTTAAATTTTAAAATTTGTGAAAATTAGGTTGAACAATTGATTAAAATTTTCTGTGTTCCTGGAAAAGTATTTGAAATACTGAATTTAGAGGAATATTTTGCAGCCAAAAGTTTTAGCAAATTCATAGTTGAATTCAGAAAAATGTTTAAATTTTAAAATTTGTGAAAATTAGGTTGAACAAATGATTAAAATTTTCTGTGTTCCTGGAAAATTATTTGAAATACTGAATTTAGAGGAAAATTTTGCAGTCAAAAGTTTTAGCAAATCCATAGTTGAATTCAGGAAAATGTTTAAATTTTATGGTTTGTGAAAATTAGGTTGAACAATTGATTAAAATTTTCTGTGTTCCTGGAAAATTATTTGAAATACTGAATTTAGAGGAATATTTCACAGCCAAAAGTTTTAGCAAATTCATAGTTGAATTCAGAAAAATGTTTAAATTTTAAAATTTGTGAAAATTAGGTTGAACAAATGATTAAAATTTTCTGTGTTCCTGGAAAATTATTCGAAATACTGAATTTAGAGGAAAATTTTGCAGCCAAAAGTTTTAGCAAATCCATAGTTGAATTCAGAAAAATTTTTAAATTTTAAAATTTGTGAAAATTAGGTTGCACAATTGATTAAAATTTTCTGTGTTCCTGGAAAATTATTTGAAA
This sequence comes from Podabrus alpinus, assembly GCA_932274525.1. NCBI lineage: Eukaryota > Metazoa > Arthropoda > Insecta > Coleoptera > Cantharidae > Podabrus > Podabrus alpinus. Next base: position 25,211,981 of record OW026451.1, read on the forward strand.
TACTGAATTTAGAGGAAAATTTTGCAGTCAAAAGTTTTAGCAAATCCATAGTTGAATTCAGGAAAATGTTTAAATTTTATGGTTTGTGAAAATTAGGTTGAACAATTGATTAAAATTTTCTGTGTTCCTGGAAAATTATTTGAAATACTGAATTTAGAGGAATATTTTGCAGCCAAAAGTTTTAGCAAATTCATAGTTGAATTCAGAAAAATGTTTAAATTTTAAAATTTGTGAAAATTAGGTTAAACAAATGATTAAAATTTTCTGTGTTCCTGGAAAATTATTCGAAATACTGAATTTAGAGGAAAATTTTGCAGCCAAAAGTTTTAGCAAATCCATAGTTGAATTCAGAAAAATTTTTAAATTTTAAAATTTGTGAAAATTAGGTTGCACAATTGATTAAAATTTTCTGTGTTCCTGGAAAATTATTTGAAATACTGAATTTAGAGGAAAATTTTGCAGTCAAAAGTTTTAGCAAATCCATAGTTGAATTCAGGAAAATGTTTACATTTTATGGTTTGTGAAAATTAGGTTGAACAATTGATTAAAATTTTCTGTGTTCCTGGAAAATTATTTGAAATACTGAATTTAGAGGAAAATTTTGCAGTCAAAAGTTTTAGCAAATCCATAGTTGAATTCAGAAAAATGTTTACATTTTATGGTTTGTGAAAATTAGGTTGAACAAATGATTAAAATTTTCTGTGTTCCTGGAAAATTATTTGAAATACTGAATTTAGAGGAATATTTTGCAGCCAAAAGTTTTAGCAAATTCATACATAGTTGAATTCAGAAAAATGTTTAAATTTTAAAATTTGTGAAAATTAGGTTGAACAATTGATTAAAATTTTCTGTGTTCCTGGAAAAGTATTTGAAATACTGAATTTAGAGGAATATTTTGCAGCCAAAAGTTTTAGCAAATTCATAGTTGAATTCAGAAAAATGTTTAAATTTTAAAATTTGTGAAAATTAGGTTAAACAAATGATTAAAATTTTCTGTGTTCCTGGAAAATTATTCGAAATACTGAATTTAGAGGAAAATTTTGCAGCCAAAAGTTTTAGCAAATCCATAGTTGAATTCAGAAAAATTGTTAAATTTTAAAATTTGTGAAAATTAGGTTGCACAATTGATTAAAATTTTCTGTGTTCCTGGAAAATTATTTGAAATACTGAATTTAGAGGAAAATTTTGCAGTCAAAAGTTTTAGCAAATCCATAGTTGAATTCAGGAAAATGTTTACATTTTATGGTTTGTGAAAATTAGGTTGAACAATTGATTAAAATTTTCTGTGTTCCTGGAAAATTATTTGAAATACTGAATTTAGAGGAAAATTTTGCAGTCAAAAGTTTTAGCAAATCCATAGTTGAATTCAGAAAAATGTTTACATTTTATGGTTTGTGAAAATTAGGTTGAACAAATGATTAAAATTTTCTGTGTTCCTGGAAAATTATTTGAAATACTGAATTTAGAGGAATATTTTGCAGCCAAAAGTTTTAGCAAATTCATACATAGTTGAATTCAGAAAAATGTTTAAATTTTAAAATTTGTGAAAATTAGGTTGAACAAATGATTAAAATTTTCTGTGTTCCTGGAAAATTATTTGAAATACTGAATTTAGAGGAAAATTTTGCAGTCAAAAGTTTTAGCAAATCCATAGTTGAATTCAGGAAAATGTTTAAATTTTATGGTTTGTGAAAATTAGGTTGAACAATTGATTAAAATTTTCTGTGTTCCTGGAAAATTATTTGAAATACTGAATTTAGAGGAATATTTTGCAGCCAAAAGTTTTAGCAAATTCATAGTTGAATTCAGAAAAATGTTTAAATTTTAAAATTTGTGAAAATTAGGTTAAACAAATGATTAAAATTTTCTGTGTTCCTGGAAAATTATTCGAAATACTGAATTTAGAGGAAAATTTTGCAGCCAAAAGTTTTAGCAAATCCATAGTTGAATTCAGAAAAATTTTTAAATTTTAAAATTTGTGAAAATTAGGTTGCACAATTGATTAAAATTTTCTGTGTTCCTGGAAAATTATTTGAAATACTGAATTTAGAGGAAAATTTTGCAGTCAAAAGTTTTAGCAAATCCATAGTTGAATTCAGGAAAATGTTTACATTTTATGGTTTGTGAAAATTAGGTTGAACAATTGATTAAAATTTTCTGTGTTCCTGGAAAATTATTTGAAATACTGAATTTAGAGGAATATTTTGCAGCCAAAAGTTTTAGCAAATTCATACATAGTTGAATTCAGAAAAATGTTTAAATTTTAAAATTTGTGAAAATTAGGTTGAACAATTGATTAAAATTTTCTGTGTTCCTGGAAAAGTATTTGAAATACTGAATTTAGAGGAATATTTTGCAGCCAAAAGTTTTAGCAAATTCATACATAGTTGAATTCAGAAAAATGTTTAAATTTTAAAATTTGTGAAAATTAGGTTGAACAATTGATTAAAATTTTCTGTGTTCCTGGAAAAGTATTTGAAATACTGAATTTAGAGGAATATTTTGCAGCCAAAAGTTTTAGCAAATTCATAGTTGAATTCAGAAAAATGTTTAAATTTTAAAATTTGTGAAAATTAGGTTGAACAAATGATTAAAATTTTCTGTGTTCCTGGAAAATTATTTGAAATACTGAATTTAGAGGAAAATTTTGCAGTCAAAAGTTTTAGCAAATCCATAGTTGAATTCAGGAAAATGTTTAAATTTTATGGTTTGTGAAAATTAGGTTGAACAATTGATTAAAATTTTCTGTGTTCCTGGAAAATTATTTGAAATACTGAATTTAGGGGAATATTTAGCAGCCAAAAGTTTTAGCAAATTCATAGTTGAATTCAGAAAAATGTTTAAATTTTAAAATTTGTGAAAATTAGGTTAAACAAATGATTAAAATTTTCTGTGTTCCTGGAAAATTATTCGAAATACTGAATTTAGAGGAAAATTTTGCAGCCAAAAGTTTTAGCAAATCCATAGTTGAATTCAGAAAAATTTTTAAATTTTAAAATTTGTGAAAATTAGGTTGCACAATTGATTAAAATTTTCTGTGTTCCTGGAAAATTATTTGAAATACTGAATTTAGAGGAAAATTTTGCAGTCAAAAGTTTTAGCAAATCCATAGTTGAATTCAGGAAAATGTTTACATTTTATGGTTTGTGAAAATTAGGTTGAACAATTGATTAAAATTTTCTGTGTTCCTGGAAAATTATTTGAAATACTGAATTTAGAGGAAAATTTTGCAGTCAAAAGTTTTAGCAAATCCATAGTTGAATTCAGAAAAATGTTTACATTTTATGGTTTGTGAAAATTAGGTTGAACAAATGATTAAAATTTTCTGTGTTCCTGGAAAATTATTTGAAATACTGAATTTAGAGGAATATTTTGCAGCCAAAAGTTTTAGCAAATTCATAGTTGAATTCAGAAAAATGTTTAAATTTTAAAATTTGTGAAAATTAGGTTGAACAATTGATTAAAATTTTCTGTGTTCCTGGAAAAGTATTTGAAATACTGAATTTAGAGGAATATTTTGCAGCCAAAAGTTTTAGCAAATTCATAGTTGAATTCAGAAAAATTTTTAAATTTTAAAATTTGTGAAAATTAGGTTGCACAATTGATTAAAATTTTCTGTGTTCCTGGAAAATTATTTGAAATACTGAATTTAGAGGAAAATTTTGCAGTCAAAAGTTTTAGCAAATCCATAGTTGAATTCAGGAAAATGTTTAAATTTTATGGTTTGTGAAAATTAGGTTGAACAATTGATTAAAATTTTCTGTGTTCCTGGAAAATTATTTGAAATACTGAATTTAGAGGAATATTTTGCAGCCAAAAGTTTTAGCAAATTCATAGTTGAATTCAGAAAAATGTTTAAATTTTAAAATTTGTGAAAATTAGGTTAAACAAATGATTAAAATTTTCTGTGTTCCTGGAAAATTATTCGAAATACTGAATTTAGAGGAAAATTTTGCAGCCAAAAGTTTTAGCAAATCCATAGTTGAATTCAGAAAAATTTTTAAATTTTAAAATTTGTGAAAATTAGGTTGCACAATTGATTAAAATTTTCTGTGTTCCTGGAAAATTATTTGAAATACTGAATTTAGAGGAAAATTTTGCAGTCAAAAGTTTTAGCAAATCCATAGTTGAATTCAGGAAAATGTTTACATTTTATGGTTTGTGAAAATTAGGTTGAACAATTGATTAAAATTTTCTGTGTTCCTGGAAAATTATTTGAAATACTGAATTTAGAGGAATATTTTGCAGCCAAAAGTTTTAGCAAATTCATACATAGTTGAATTCAGGAAAATGTTTACATTTTATGGTTTGTGAAAATTAGGTTGAACAATTGATTAAAATTTTCTGTGTTCCTGGAAAATTATTTGAAATACTGAATTTAGAGGAAAATTTTGCAGTCAAAAGTTTTAGCAAATCCATAGTTGAATTCAGAAAAATGTTTACATTTTATGGTTTGTGAAAATTAGGTTGAACAAATGATTAAAATTTTCTGTGTTCCTGGAAAATTATTTGAAATACTGAATTTAGAGGAATATTTTGCAGCCAAAAGTTTTAGCAAATTCATACATAGTTGAATTCAGAAAAATGTTTTAATTTTAAAATTTGTGAAAATTAGGTTGAACAATTGATTAAAATTTTCTGTGTTCCTGGAAAAGTATTTGAAATACTGAATTTAGAGGAATATTTTGCAGCCAAAAGTTTTAGCAAATTCATAGTTGAATTCAGAAAAATGTTTAAATTTTAAAATTTGTGAAAATTAGGTTAAACAAATGATTAAAATTTTCTGTGTTCCTGGAAAATTATTCGAAATACTGAATTTAGAGGAAAATTTTGCAGCCAAAAGTTTTAGCAAATCCATAGTTGAATTCAGAAAAATTTTTAAATTTTAAAATTTGTGAAAATTAGGTTGAACAATTGATTAAAATTTTCTGTGTTCCTGGAAAAGTATTTGAAATACTGAATTTAGAGGAATATTTTGCAGCCAAAAGTTTTAGCAAATTCATAGTTGAATTCAGAAAAATGTTTAAATTTTAAAATTTGTGAAAATTAGGTTAAACAAATGATTAAAATTTTCTGTGTTCCTGGAAAATTATTCGAAATACTGAATTTAGAGGAAAATTTTGCAGCCAAAAGTTTTAGCAAATCCATAGTTGAATTCAGAAAAATTGTTAAATTTTAAAATTTGTGAAAATTAGGTTGCACAATTGATTAAAATTTTCTGTGTTCCTGGAAAATTATTTGAAATACTGAATTTAGAGGAAAATTTTGCAGTCAAAAGTTTTAGCAAATCCATAGTTGAATTCAGGAAAATGTTTACATTTTATGGTTTGTGAAAATTAGGTTGAACAATTGATTAAAATTTTCTGTGTTCCTGGAAAATTATTTGAAATACTGAATTTAGAGGAAAATTTTGCAGTCAAAAGTTTTAGCAAATCCATAGTTGAATTCAGAAAAATGTTTACATTTTATGGTTTGTGAAAATTAGGTTGAACAAATGATTAAAATTTTCTGTGTTCCTGGAAAATTATTTGAAATACTGAATTTAGAGGAAAATTTTGCAGTCAAAAGTTTTAGCAAATCCATAGTTGAATTCAGGAAAATGTTTACATTTTATGGTTTGTGAAAATTAGGTTGAACAATTGATTAAAATTTTCTGTGTTCCTGGAAAATTATTTGAAATACTGAATTTAGAGGAAAATTTTGCAGTCAAAAGTTTTAGCAAATCCATAGTTGAATTCAGGAAAATGTTTACATTTTATGGTTTGTGAAAATTAGGTTGAACAATTGATTAAAATTTTCTGTGTTCCTGGAAAATTATTTGAAATACTGAATTTAGAGGAAAATTTTGCAGTCAAAAGTTTTAGCAAATCCATAGTTGAATTCAGGAAAATGTTTACATTTTATGGTTTGTGAAAATTAGGTTGAACAATTGATTAAAATTTTCTGTGTTCCTGGAAAATTATTTGAAATACTGAATTTAGAGGAAAATTTTGCAGTCAAAAGTTTTAGCAAATCCATAGTTGAATTCAGAAAAATGTTTACATTTTATGGTTTGTGAAAATTAGGTTGAACAAATGATTAAAATTTTCTGTGTTCCTGGAAAATTATTTGAAATACTGAATTTAGAGGAATATTTTGCAGCCAAAAGTTTTAGCAAATTCATAGTTGAATTCAGAAAAATGTTTAAATTTTAAAATTTGTGAAAATTAGGTTGAACAATTGATTAAAATTTTCTGTGTTCCTGGAAAAGTATTTGAAATACTGAATTTAGAGGAATATTTTGCAGCCAAAAGTTTTAGCAAATTCATAGTTGAATTCAGAAAAATTTTTAAATTTTAAAATTTGTGAAAATTAGGTTGCACAATTGATTAAAATTTTCTGTGTTCCTGGAAAATTATTTGAAATACTGAATTTAGAGGAAAATTTTGCAGTCAAAAGTTTTAGCAAATCCATAGTTGAATTCAGGAAAATGTTTAAATTTTATGGTTTGTGAAAATTAGGTTGAACAATTGATTAAAATTTTCTGTGTTCCTGGAAAATTATTTGAAATACTGAATTTAGAGGAATATTTTGCAGCCAAAAGTTTTAGCAAATTCATAGTTGAATTCAGAAAAATGTTTAAATTTTAAAATTTGTGAAAATTAGGTTAAACAAATGATTAAAATTTTCTGTGTTCCTGGAAAATTATTCGAAATACTGAATTTAGAGGAAAATTTTGCAGCCAAAAGTTTTAGCAAATCCATAGTTGAATTCAGAAAAATTTTTAAATTTTAAAATTTGTGAAAATTAGGTTGCACAATTGATTAAAATTTTCTGTGTTCCTGGAAAATTATTTGAAATACTGAATTTAGAGGAAAATTTTGCAGTCAAAAGTTTTAGCAAATCCATAGTTGAATTCAGGAAAATGTTTACATTTTATGGTTTGTGAAAATTAGGTTGAACAATTGATTAAAATTTTCTGTGTTCCTGGAAAATTATTTGAAATACTGAATTTAGAGGAATATTTTGCAGCCAAAAGTTTTAGCAAATTCATACATAGTTGAATTCAGGAAAATGTTTACATTTTATGGTTTGTGAAAATTAGGTTGAACAATTGATTAAAATTTTCTGTGTTCCTGGAAAATTATTTGAAATACTGAATTTAGAGGAAAATTTTGCAGTCAAAAGTTTTAGCAAATCCATAGTTGAATTCAGAAAAATGTTTACATTTTATGGTTTGTGAAAATTAGGTTGAACAAATGATTAAAATTTTCTGTGTTCCTGGAAAATTATTTGAAATACTGAATTTAGAGGAATATTTTGCAGCCAAAAGTTTTAGCAAATTCATACATAGTTGAATTCAGAAAAATGTTTTAATTTTAAAATTTGTGAAAATTAGGTTGAACAATTGATTAAAATTTTCTGTGTTCCTGGAAAAGTATTTGAAATACTGAATTTAGAGGAATATTTTGCAGCCAAAAGTTTTAGCAAATTCATAGTTGAATTCAGAAAAATGTTTAAATTTTAAAATTTGTGAAAATTAGGTTAAACAAATGATTAAAATTTTCTGTGTTCCTGGAAAATTATTCGAAATACTGAATTTAGAGGAAAATTTTGCAGCCAAAAGTTTTAGCAAATCCATAGTTGAATTCAGAAAAATTTTTAAATTTTAAAATTTGTGAAAATTAGGTTGAACAATTGATTAAAATTTTCTGTGTTCCTGGAAAAGTATTTGAAATACTGAATTTAGAGGAATATTTTGCAGCCAAAAGTTTTAGCAAATTCATAGTTGAATTCAGAAAAATGTTTAAATTTTAAAATTTGTGAAAATTAGGTTAAACAAATGATTAAAATTTTCTGTGTTCCTGGAAAATTATTCGAAATACTGAATTTAGAGGAAAATTTTGCAGCCAAAAGTTTTAGCAAATCCATAGTTGAATTCAGAAAAATTGTTAAATTTTAAAATTTGTGAAAATTAGGTTGCACAATTGATTAAAATTTTCTGTGTTCCTGGAAAATTATTTGAAATACTGAATTTAGAGGAAAATTTTGCAGTCAAAAGTTTTAGCAAATCCATAGTTGAATTCAGGAAAATGTTTACATTTTATGGTTTGTGAAAATTAGGTTGAACAATTGATTAAAATTTTCTGTGTTCCTGGAAAATTATTTGAAATACTGAATTTAGAGGAAAATTTTGCAGTCAAAAGTTTTAGCAAATCCATAGTTGAATTCAGGAAAATGTTTACATTTTATGGTTTGTGAAAATTAGGTTGAACAAATGATTAAAATTTTCTGTGTTCCTGGAAAATTATTTGAAATACTGAATTTAGAGGAATATTTTGCAGCCAAAAGTTTTAGCAAATTCATAGTTGAATTCAGAAAAATGTTTAAATTTTAAAATTTGTGAAAATTAGGTTGAACAATTGATTAAAATTTTCTGTGTTCCTGGAAAATTATTCGAAATACTGAATTTAGAGGAAAATTTTGCAGCCAAAAGTTTTAGCAAATCCATAGTTGAATTCAGAAAAATTTTTAAATTTTAAAATTTGTGAAAATTAGGTTGCACAATTGATTAAAATTTTCTGTGTTCCTGGAAAATTATTTGAAATACTGAATTTAGAGGAAAATTTTGCAGTCAAAAGTTTTAGCAAATCCATAGTTGAATTCAGGAAAATGTTTACATTTTATGGTTTGTGAAAATTAGGTTGAACAATTGATTAAAATTTTCTGTGTTCCTGGAAAATTATTTGAAATACTGAATTTAGAGGAATATTTCACAGCCAAAAGTTTTAGCAAATTCATAGTTGAATTCAGAAAAATGTTTAAATTTTAAAATTTGTGAAAATTAGGTTGAACAAATGATTAAAATTTTCTGTGTTCCTGGAAAATTATTCGAAATACTGAATTTAGAGGAAAATTTTGCAGCCAAAAGTTTTAGCAAATCCATAGTTGAATTCAGAAAAATTTTTAAATTTTAAAATTTGTGAAAATTAGGTTGCACAATTGATTAAAATTTTCTGTGTTCCTGGAAAATTATTTGAAATACTGAATTTAGAGGAAAATTTTGCAGTCAAAAGTTTTAGCAAATCCATAGTTGAATTCAGGAAAATGTTTAAATTTTATGGTTTGTGAAAATTAGGTTGAACAATTGATTAAAATTTTCTGTGTTCCTGGAAAATTATTTGAAATACTGAATTTAGAGGAATATTTTGCAGCCAAAAGTTTTAGCAAATTCATAGTTGAATTCAGAAAAATGTTTAAATTTTAAAATTTGTGAAAATTAGGTTAAACAAATGATTAAAATTTTCTGTGTTCCTGGAAAATTATTCGAAATACTGAATTTAGAGGAAAATTTTGCAGCCAAAAGTTTTAGCAAATCCATAGTTGAATTCAGAAAAATTTTTAAATTTTAAAATTTGTGAAAATTAGGTTGCACAATTGATTAAAATTTTCTGTGTTCCTGGAAAATTATTTGAAATACTGAATTTAGAGGAAAATTTTGCAGTCAAAAGTTTTAGCAAATCCATAGTTGAATTCAGGAAAATGTTTACATTTTATGGTTTGTGAAAATTAGGTTGAACAATTGATTAAAATTTTCTGTGTTCCTGGAAAATTATTTGAAATACTGAATTTAGAGGAAAATTTTGCAGTCAAAAGTTTTAGCAAATCCATAGTTGAATTCAGAAAAATGTTTACATTTTATGGTTTGTGAAAATTAGGTTGAACAAATGATTAAAATTTTCTGTGTTCCTGGAAAATTATTTGAAATACTGAATTTAGAGGAATATTTTGCAGCCAAAAGTTTTAGCAAATTCATACATAGTTGAATTCAGAAAAATGTTTAAATTTTAAAATTTGTGAAAATTAGGTTGAACAATTGATTAAAATTTTCTGTGTTCCTGGAAAAGTATTTGAAATACTGAATTTAGAGGAATATTTTGCAGCCAAAAGTTTTAGCAAATTCATAGTTGAATTCAGAAAAATGTTTAAATTTTAAAATTTGTGAAAATTAGGTTAAACAAATGATTAAAATTTTCTGTGTTCCTGGAAAATTATTCGAAATACTGAATTTAGAGGAAAATTTTGCAGCCAAAAGTTTTAGCAAATCCATAGTTGAATTCAGAAAAATTGTTAAATTTTAAAATTTGTGAAAATTAGGTTGCACAATTGATTAAAATTTTCTGTGTTCCTGGAAAATTATTTGAAATACTGAATTTAGAGGAAAATTTTGCAGTCAAAAGTTTTAGCAAATCCATAGTTGAATTCAGGAAAATGTTTAAATTTTATGGTTTGTGAAAATTAGGTTGAACAATTGATTAAAATTTTCTGTGTTCCTGGAAAATTATTTGAAATACTGAATTTAGAGGAATATTTTGCAGCCAAAAGTTTTAGCAAATTCATAGTTGAATTCAGAAAAATGTTTAAATTTTAAAATTTGTGAAAATTAGGTTAAACAAATGATTAAAATTTTCTGTGTTCCTGGAAAATTATTCGAAATACTGAATTTAGAGGAAAATTTTGCAGCCAAAAGTTTTAGCAAATCCATAGTTGAATTCAGAAAAATTTTTAAATTTTAAAATTTGTGAAAATTAGGTTGCACAATTGATTAAAATTTTCTGTGTTCCTGGAAAATTATTTGAAATACTGAATTTAGAGGAAAATTTTGCAGTCAAAAGTTTTAGCAAATCCATAGTTGAATTCAGGAAAATGTTTACATTTTATGGTTTGTGAAAATTAGGTTGAACAATTGATTAAAATTTTCTGTGTTCCTGGAAAATTATTTGAAATACTGAATTTAGAGGAATATTTTGCAGCCAAAAGTTTTAGCAAATTCATACATAGTTGAATTCAGGAAAATGTTTACATTTTATGGTTTGTGAAAATTAGGTTGAACAATTGATTAAAATTTTCTGTGTTCCTGGAAAATTATTTGAAATACTGAATTTAGAGGAAAATTTTGCAGTCAAAAGTTTTAGCAAATCCATAGTTGAATTCAGAAAAATGTTTACATTTTATGGTTTGTGAAAATTAGGTTGAACAAATGATTAAAATTTTCTGTGTTCCTGGAAAATTATTTGAAATACTGAATTTAGAGGAATATTTTGCAGCCAAAAGTTTTAGCAAATTCATACATAGTTGAATTCAGAAAAATGTTTTAATTTTAAAATTTGTGAAAATTAGGTTGAACAATTGATTAAAATTTTCTGTGTTCCTGGAAAAGTATTTGAAATACTGAATTTAGAGGAATATTTTGCAGCCAAAAGTTTTAGCAAATTCATAGTTGAATTCAGAAAAATGTTTAAATTTTAAAATTTGTGAAAATTAGGTTAAACAAATGATTAAAATTTTCTGTGTTCCTGGAAAATTATTCGAAATACTGAATTTAGAGGAAAATTTTGCAGCCAAAAGTTTTAGCAAATCCATAGTTGAATTCAGAAAAATTTTTAAATTTTAAAATTTGTGAAAATTAGGTTGAACAATTGATTAAAATTTTCTGTGTTCCTGGAAAAGTATTTGAAATACTGAATTTAGAGGAATATTTTGCAGCCAAAAGTTTTAGCAAATTCATAGTTGAATTCAGAAAAATGTTTAAATTTTAAAATTTGTGAAAATTAGGTTAAACAAATGATTAAAATTTTCTGTGTTCCTGGAAAATTATTCGAAATACTGAATTTAGAGGAAAATTTTGCAGCCAAAAGTTTTAGCAAATCCATAGTTGAATTCAGAAAAATTTTTAAATTTTAAAATTTGTGAAAATTAGGTTGCACAATTGATTAAAATTTTCTGTGTTCCTGGAAAATTATTTGAAATACTGAATTTAGAGGAAAATTTTGCAGTCAAAAGTTTTAGCAAATCCATAGTTGAATTCAGGAAAATGTTTACATTTTATGGTTTGTGAAAATTAGGTTGAACAATTGATTAAAATTTTCTGTGTTCCTGGAAAATTATTTGAAATACTGAATTTAGAGGAAAATTTTGCAGTCAAAAGTTTTAGCAAATCCATAGTTGAATTCAGAAAAATGTTTACATTTTATGGTTTGTGAAAATTAGGTTGAACAAATGATTAAAATTTTCTGTGTTCCTGGAAAATTATTTGAAATACTGAATTTAGAGGAATATTTTGCAGCCAAAAGTTTTAGCAAATTCATAGTTGAATTCAGAAAAATGTTTAAATTTTAAAATTTGTGAAAATTAGGTTGAACAATTGATTAAAATTTTCTGTGTTCCTGGAAAAGTATTTGAAATACTGAATTTAGAGGAATATTTTGCAGCCAAAAGTTTTAGCAAATTCATAGTTGAATTCAGAAAAATGTTTAAATTTTAAAATTTGTGAAAATTAGGTTGAACAAATGATTAAAATTTTCTGTGTTCCTGGAAAATTATTTGAAATACTGAATTTAGAGGAAAATTTTGCAGTCAAAAGTTTTAGCAAATCCATAGTTGAATTCAGGAAAATGTTTAAATTTTATGGTTTGTGAAAATTAGGTTGAACAATTGATTAAAATTTTCTGTGTTCCTGGAAAATTATTTGAAATACTGAATTTAGAGGAATATTTCACAGCCAAAAGTTTTAGCAAATTCATAGTTGAATTCAGAAAAATGTTTAAATTTTAAAATTTGTGAAAATTAGGTTGAACAAATGATTAAAATTTTCTGTGTTCCTGGAAAATTATTCGAAATACTGAATTTAGAGGAAAATTTTGCAGCCAAAAGTTTTAGCAAATCCATAGTTGAATTCAGAAAAATGTTTAAATTTTAAAATTTGTGAAAATTAGGTTGCACAATTGATTAAAATTTTCTGTGTTCCTGGAAAATTATTTGAAATACTGAATTTAGAGGAAAATTTTGCAGTCAAAAGTTTTAGCAAATCCATAGTTGAATTCAGGAAAATGTTTAAATTTTATGGTTTGTGAAAATTAGGTTGAACAATTGATTAAAATTTTCTGTGTTCCTGGAAAATTATTTGAAATACTGAATTTAGAGGAATATTTTGCAGCCAAAAGTTTTAGCAAATTCATAGTTGAATTCAGAAAAATGTTTAAATTTTAAAATTTGTGAAAATTAGGTTAAACAAATGATTAAAATTTTCTGTGTTCCTGGAAAATTATTCGAAATACTGAATTTAGAGGAAAATTTTGCAGCCAAAAGTTTTAGCAAATCCATAGTTGAATTCAGAAAAATTTTTAAATTTTAAAATTTGTGAAAATTAGGTTGCACAATTGATTAAAATTTTCTGTGTTCCTGGAAAATTATTTGAAATACTGAATTTAGAGGAAAATTTTGCAGTCAAAAGTTTTAGCAAATCCATAGTTGAATTCAGGAAAATGTTTACATTTTATGGTTTGTGAAAATTAGGTTGAACAATTGATTAAAATTTTCTGTGTTCCTGGAAAATTATTTGAAATACTGAATTTAGAGGAAAATTTTGCAGTCAAAAGTTTTAGCAAATCCATAGTTGAATTCAGAAAAATGTTTACATTTTATGGTTTGTGAAAATTAGGTTGAACAAATGATTAAAATTTTCTGTGTTCCTGGAAAATTATTTGAAATACTGAATTTAGAGGAATATTTTGCAGCCAAAAGTTTTAGCAAATTCATACATAGTTGAATTCAGAAAAATGTTTAAATTTTAAAATTTGTGAAAATTAGGTTGAACAATTGATTAAAATTTTCTGTGTTCCTGGAAAAGTATTTGAAATACTGAATTTAGAGGAATATTTTGCAGCCAAAAGTTTTAGCAAATTCATAGTTGAATTCAGAAAAATGTTTAAATTTTAAAATTTGTGAAAATTAGGTTAAACAAATGATTAAAATTTTCTGTGTTCCTGGAAAATTATTCGAAATACTGAATTTAGAGGAAAATTTTGCAGCCAAAAGTTTTAGCAAATCCATAGTTGAATTCAGAAAAATTGTTAAATTTTAAAATTTGTGAAAATTAGGTTGCACAATTGATTAAAATTTTCTGTGTTCCTGGAAAATTATTTGAAATACTGAATTTAGAGGAAAATTTTGCAGTCAAAAGTTTTAGCAAATCCATAGTTGAATTCAGGAAAATGTTTACATTTTATGGTTTGTGAAAATTAGGTTGAACAATTGATTAAAATTTTCTGTGTTCCTGGAAAATTATTTGAAATACTGAATTTAGAGGAAAATTTTGCAGTCAAAAGTTTTAGCAAATCCATAGTTGAATTCAGAAAAATGTTTACATTTTATGGTTTGTGAAAATTAGGTTGAACAAATGATTAAAATTTTCTGTGTTCCTGGAAAATTATTTGAAATACTGAATTTAGAGGAATATTTTGCAGCCAAAAGTTTTAGCAAATTCATACATAGTTGAATTCAGAAAAATGTTTAAATTTTAAAATTTGTGAAAATTAGGTTGAACAAATGATTAAAATTTTCTGTGTTCCTGGAAAATTATTTGAAATACTGAATTTAGAGGAAAATTTTGCAGTCAAAAGTTTTAGCAAATCCATAGTTGAATTCAGGAAAATGTTTAAATTTTATGGTTTGTGAAAATTAGGTTGAACAATTGATTAAAATTTTCTGTGTTCCTGGAAAATTATTTGAAATACTGAATTTAGAGGAATATTTTGCAGCCAAAAGTTTTAGCAAATTCATAGTTGAATTCAGAAAAATGTTTAAATTTTAAAATTTGTGAAAATTAGGTTAAACAAATGATTAAAATTTTCTGTGTTCCTGGAAAATTATTCGAAATACTGAATTTAGAGGAAAATTTTGCAGCCAAAAGTTTTAGCAAATCCATAGTTGAATTCAGAAAAATTTTTAAATTTTAAAATTTGTGAAAATTAGGTTGCACAATTGATTAAAATTTTCTGTGTTCCTGGAAAATTATTTGAAATACTGAATTTAGAGGAAAATTTTGCAGTCAAAAGTTTTAGCAAATCCATAGTTGAATTCAGGAAAATGTTTACATTTTATGGTTTGTGAAAATTAGGTTGAACAATTGATTAAAATTTTCTGTGTTCCTGGAAAATTATTTGAAATACTGAATTTAGAGGAATATTTTGCAGCCAAAAGTTTTAGCAAATTCATACATAGTTGAATTCAGAAAAATGTTTAAATTTTAAAATTTGTGAAAATTAGGTTGAACAATTGATTAAAATTTTCTGTGTTCCTGGAAAAGTATTTGAAATACTGAATTTAGAGGAATATTTTGCAGCCAAAAGTTTTAGCAAATTCATACATAGTTGAATTCAGAAAAATGTTTAAATTTTAAAATTTGTGAAAATTAGGTTGAACAATTGATTAAAATTTTCTGTGTTCCTGGAAAAGTATTTGAAATACTGAATTTAGAGGAATATTTTGCAGCCAAAAGTTTTAGCAAATTCATAGTTGAATTCAGAAAAATGTTTAAATTTTAAAATTTGTGAAAATTAGGTTGAACAAATGATTAAAATTTTCTGTGTTCCTGGAAAATTATTTGAAATACT
This sequence comes from Podabrus alpinus, assembly GCA_932274525.1. Classification (NCBI taxonomy): domain Eukaryota; kingdom Metazoa; phylum Arthropoda; class Insecta; order Coleoptera; family Cantharidae; genus Podabrus; species Podabrus alpinus. Next base: position 25,227,415 of record OW026451.1, read on the forward strand.
GAATTTAGAGGAAAATTTTGCAGTCAAAAGTTTTAGCAAATCCATAGTTGAATTCAGGAAAATGTTTAAATTTTATGGTTTGTGAAAATTAGGTTGAACAATTGATTAAAATTTTCTGTGTTCCTGGAAAATTATTTGAAATACTGAATTTAGGGGAATATTTAGCAGCCAAAAGTTTTAGCAAATTCATAGTTGAATTCAGAAAAATGTTTAAATTTTAAAATTTGTGAAAATTAGGTTAAACAAATGATTAAAATTTTCTGTGTTCCTGGAAAATTATTCGAAATACTGAATTTAGAGGAAAATTTTGCAGCCAAAAGTTTTAGCAAATCCATAGTTGAATTCAGAAAAATTTTTAAATTTTAAAATTTGTGAAAATTAGGTTGCACAATTGATTAAAATTTTCTGTGTTCCTGGAAAATTATTTGAAATACTGAATTTAGAGGAAAATTTTGCAGTCAAAAGTTTTAGCAAATCCATAGTTGAATTCAGGAAAATGTTTACATTTTATGGTTTGTGAAAATTAGGTTGAACAATTGATTAAAATTTTCTGTGTTCCTGGAAAATTATTTGAAATACTGAATTTAGAGGAAAATTTTGCAGTCAAAAGTTTTAGCAAATCCATAGTTGAATTCAGAAAAATGTTTACATTTTATGGTTTGTGAAAATTAGGTTGAACAAATGATTAAAATTTTCTGTGTTCCTGGAAAATTATTTGAAATACTGAATTTAGAGGAATATTTTGCAGCCAAAAGTTTTAGCAAATTCATAGTTGAATTCAGAAAAATGTTTAAATTTTAAAATTTGTGAAAATTAGGTTGAACAATTGATTAAAATTTTCTGTGTTCCTGGAAAAGTATTTGAAATACTGAATTTAGAGGAATATTTTGCAGCCAAAAGTTTTAGCAAATTCATAGTTGAATTCAGAAAAATTTTTAAATTTTAAAATTTGTGAAAATTAGGTTGCACAATTGATTAAAATTTTCTGTGTTCCTGGAAAATTATTTGAAATACTGAATTTAGAGGAAAATTTTGCAGTCAAAAGTTTTAGCAAATCCATAGTTGAATTCAGGAAAATGTTTAAATTTTATGGTTTGTGAAAATTAGGTTGAACAATTGATTAAAATTTTCTGTGTTCCTGGAAAATTATTTGAAATACTGAATTTAGAGGAATATTTTGCAGCCAAAAGTTTTAGCAAATTCATAGTTGAATTCAGAAAAATGTTTAAATTTTAAAATTTGTGAAAATTAGGTTAAACAAATGATTAAAATTTTCTGTGTTCCTGGAAAATTATTCGAAATACTGAATTTAGAGGAAAATTTTGCAGCCAAAAGTTTTAGCAAATCCATAGTTGAATTCAGAAAAATTTTTAAATTTTAAAATTTGTGAAAATTAGGTTGCACAATTGATTAAAATTTTCTGTGTTCCTGGAAAATTATTTGAAATACTGAATTTAGAGGAAAATTTTGCAGTCAAAAGTTTTAGCAAATCCATAGTTGAATTCAGGAAAATGTTTACATTTTATGGTTTGTGAAAATTAGGTTGAACAATTGATTAAAATTTTCTGTGTTCCTGGAAAATTATTTGAAATACTGAATTTAGAGGAATATTTTGCAGCCAAAAGTTTTAGCAAATTCATACATAGTTGAATTCAGGAAAATGTTTACATTTTATGGTTTGTGAAAATTAGGTTGAACAATTGATTAAAATTTTCTGTGTTCCTGGAAAATTATTTGAAATACTGAATTTAGAGGAAAATTTTGCAGTCAAAAGTTTTAGCAAATCCATAGTTGAATTCAGAAAAATGTTTACATTTTATGGTTTGTGAAAATTAGGTTGAACAAATGATTAAAATTTTCTGTGTTCCTGGAAAATTATTTGAAATACTGAATTTAGAGGAATATTTTGCAGCCAAAAGTTTTAGCAAATTCATACATAGTTGAATTCAGAAAAATGTTTTAATTTTAAAATTTGTGAAAATTAGGTTGAACAATTGATTAAAATTTTCTGTGTTCCTGGAAAAGTATTTGAAATACTGAATTTAGAGGAATATTTTGCAGCCAAAAGTTTTAGCAAATTCATAGTTGAATTCAGAAAAATGTTTAAATTTTAAAATTTGTGAAAATTAGGTTAAACAAATGATTAAAATTTTCTGTGTTCCTGGAAAATTATTCGAAATACTGAATTTAGAGGAAAATTTTGCAGCCAAAAGTTTTAGCAAATCCATAGTTGAATTCAGAAAAATTTTTAAATTTTAAAATTTGTGAAAATTAGGTTGAACAATTGATTAAAATTTTCTGTGTTCCTGGAAAAGTATTTGAAATACTGAATTTAGAGGAATATTTTGCAGCCAAAAGTTTTAGCAAATTCATAGTTGAATTCAGAAAAATGTTTAAATTTTAAAATTTGTGAAAATTAGGTTAAACAAATGATTAAAATTTTCTGTGTTCCTGGAAAATTATTCGAAATACTGAATTTAGAGGAAAATTTTGCAGCCAAAAGTTTTAGCAAATCCATAGTTGAATTCAGAAAAATTGTTAAATTTTAAAATTTGTGAAAATTAGGTTGCACAATTGATTAAAATTTTCTGTGTTCCTGGAAAATTATTTGAAATACTGAATTTAGAGGAAAATTTTGCAGTCAAAAGTTTTAGCAAATCCATAGTTGAATTCAGGAAAATGTTTACATTTTATGGTTTGTGAAAATTAGGTTGAACAATTGATTAAAATTTTCTGTGTTCCTGGAAAATTATTTGAAATACTGAATTTAGAGGAAAATTTTGCAGTCAAAAGTTTTAGCAAATCCATAGTTGAATTCAGAAAAATGTTTACATTTTATGGTTTGTGAAAATTAGGTTGAACAAATGATTAAAATTTTCTGTGTTCCTGGAAAATTATTTGAAATACTGAATTTAGAGGAAAATTTTGCAGTCAAAAGTTTTAGCAAATCCATAGTTGAATTCAGAAAAATGTTTACATTTTATGGTTTGTGAAAATTAGGTTGAACAAATGATTAAAATTTTCTGTGTTCCTGGAAAATTATTTGAAATACTGAATTTAGAGGAATATTTTGCAGCCAAAAGTTTTAGCAAATTCATACATAGTTGAATTCAGAAAAATGTTTAAATTTTAAAATTTGTGAAAATTAGGTTGAACAATTGATTAAAATTTTCTGTGTTCCTGGAAAAGTATTTGAAATACTGAATTTAGAGGAATATTTTGCAGCCAAAAGTTTTAGCAAATTCATAGTTGAATTCAGAAAAATGTTTAAATTTTAAAATTTGTGAAAATTAGGTTGAACAAATGATTAAAATTTTCTGTGTTCCTGGAAAATTATTTGAAATACTGAATTTAGAGGAAAATTTTGCAGTCAAAAGTTTTAGCAAATCCATAGTTGAATTCAGGAAAATGTTTAAATTTTATGGTTTGTGAAAATTAGGTTGAACAATTGATTAAAATTTTCTGTGTTCCTGGAAAATTATTTGAAATACTGAATTTAGAGGAATATTTTGCAGCCAAAAGTTTTAGCAAATTCATAGTTGAATTCAGAAAAATGTTTAAATTTTAAAATTTGTGAAAATTAGGTTAAACAAATGATTAAAATTTTCTGTGTTCCTGGAAAATTATTCGAAATACTGAATTTAGAGGAAAATTTTGCAGCCAAAAGTTTTAGCAAATCCATAGTTGAATTCAGAAAAATTTTTAAATTTTAAAATTTGTGAAAATTAGGTTGCACAATTGATTAAAATTTTCTGTGTTCCTGGAAAATTATTTGAAATACTGAATTTAGAGGAAAATTTTGCAGTCAAAAGTTTTAGCAAATCCATAGTTGAATTCAGGAAAATGTTTACATTTTATGGTTTGTGAAAATTAGGTTGAACAATTGATTAAAATTTTCTGTGTTCCTGGAAAATTATTTGAAATACTGAATTTAGAGGAATATTTTGCAGCCAAAAGTTTTAGCAAATTCATACATAGTTGAATTCAGAAAAATGTTTAAATTTTAAAATTTGTGAAAATTAGGTTGAACAATTGATTAAAATTTTCTGTGTTCCTGGAAAAGTATTTGAAATACTGAATTTAGAGGAATATTTTGCAGCCAAAAGTTTTAGCAAATTCATACATAGTTGAATTCAGAAAAATGTTTAAATTTTAAAATTTGTGAAAATTAGGTTGAACAATTGATTAAAATTTTCTGTGTTCCTGGAAAAGTATTTGAAATACTGAATTTAGAGGAATATTTTGCAGCCAAAAGTTTTAGCAAATTCATAGTTGAATTCAGAAAAATGTTTAAATTTTAAAATTTGTGAAAATTAGGTTGAACAAATGATTAAAATTTTCTGTGTTCCTGGAAAATTATTTGAAATACTGAATTTAGAGGAAAATTTTGCAGTCAAAAGTTTTAGCAAATCCATAGTTGAATTCAGGAAAATGTTTAAATTTTATGGTTTGTGAAAATTAGGTTGAACAATTGATTAAAATTTTCTGTGTTCCTGGAAAATTATTTGAAATACTGAATTTAGGGGAATATTTAGCAGCCAAAAGTTTTAGCAAATTCATAGTTGAATTCAGAAAAATGTTTAAATTTTAAAATTTGTGAAAATTAGGTTAAACAAATGATTAAAATTTTCTGTGTTCCTGGAAAATTATTCGAAATACTGAATTTAGAGGAAAATTTTGCAGCCAAAAGTTTTAGCAAATCCATAGTTGAATTCAGAAAAATTTTTAAATTTTAAAATTTGTGAAAATTAGGTTGCACAATTGATTAAAATTTTCTGTGTTCCTGGAAAATTATTTGAAATACTGAATTTAGAGGAAAATTTTGCAGTCAAAAGTTTTAGCAAATCCATAGTTGAATTCAGGAAAATGTTTACATTTTATGGTTTGTGAAAATTAGGTTGAACAATTGATTAAAATTTTCTGTGTTCCTGGAAAATTATTTGAAATACTGAATTTAGAGGAAAATTTTGCAGTCAAAAGTTTTAGCAAATCCATAGTTGAATTCAGAAAAATGTTTACATTTTATGGTTTGTGAAAATTAGGTTGAACAAATGATTAAAATTTTCTGTGTTCCTGGAAAATTATTTGAAATACTGAATTTAGAGGAATATTTTGCAGCCAAAAGTTTTAGCAAATTCATACATAGTTGAATTCAGAAAAATGTTTAAATTTTAAAATTTGTGAAAATTAGGTTGAACAATTGATTAAAATTTTCTGTGTTCCTGGAAAAGTATTTGAAATACTGAATTTAGAGGAATATTTTGCAGCCAAAAGTTTTAGCAAATTCATAGTTGAATTCAGAAAAATGTTTAAATTTTAAAATTTGTGAAAATTAGGTTGAACAAATGATTAAAATTTTCTGTGTTCCTGGAAAATTATTTGAAATACTGAATTTAGAGGAAAATTTTGCAGTCAAAAGTTTTAGCAAATCCATAGTTGAATTCAGGAAAATGTTTAAATTTTATGGTTTGTGAAAATTAGGTTGAACAATTGATTAAAATTTTCTGTGTTCCTGGAAAATTATTTGAAATACTGAATTTAGAGGAATATTTTGCAGCCAAAAGTTTTAGCAAATTCATAGTTGAATTCAGAAAAATGTTTAAATTTTAAAATTTGTGAAAATTAGGTTGAACAAATGATTAAAATTTTCTGTGTTCCTGGAAAATTATTCGAAATACTGAATTTAGAGGAAAATTTTGCAGCCAAAAGTTTTAGCAAATCCATAGTTGAATTCAGAAAAATTTTTAAATTTTAAAATTTGTGAAAATTAGGTTGCACAATTGATTAAAATTTTCTGTGTTCCTGGAAAATTATTCGAAATACTGCATTTAGAGGAAAATTTTGCAGCCAAAAGTTTTAGCAAATCCATAGTTGAATTCAGAAAAATGTTTAAATTTTAAAATTTGTGAAAATTAGGTTGCACAATTGATTAAAATTTTCTGTGTTCCTGGAAAATTATTTGAAATACTGAATTTAGAGGAAAATTTTGCAGTCAAAAGTTTTAGCAAATCCATAGTTGAATTCAGAAAAATGTTTACATTTTATGGTTTGTGAAAATTAGGTTGAACAAATGATTAAAATTTTCTGTGTTCCTGGAAAATTATTTGAAATACTGAATTTAGAGGAATATTTTGCAGCCAAAAGTTTTAGCAAATTCATAGTTGAATTCAGAAAAATGTTTAAATTTTAAAATTTGTGAAAATTAGGTTGAACAATTGATTAAAATTTTCTGTGTTCCTGGAAAAGTATTTGAAATACTGAATTTAGAGGAATATTTTGCAGCCAAAAGTTTTAGCAAATTCATAGTTGAATTCAGAAAAATTTTTAAATTTTAAAATTTGTGAAAATTAGGTTGCACAATTGATTAAAATTTTCTGTGTTCCTGGAAAATTATTTGAAATACTGAATTTAGAGGAAAATTTTGCAGTCAAAAGTTTTAGCAAATCCATAGTTGAATTCAGGAAAATGTTTAAATTTTATGGTTTGTGAAAATTAGGTTGAACAATTGATTAAAATTTTCTGTGTTCCTGGAAAATTATTTGAAATACTGAATTTAGAGGAATATTTTGCAGCCAAAAGTTTTAGCAAATTCATAGTTGAATTCAGAAAAATGTTTAAATTTTAAAATTTGTGAAAATTAGGTTAAACAAATGATTAAAATTTTCTGTGTTCCTGGAAAATTATTCGAAATACTGAATTTAGAGGAAAATTTTGCAGCCAAAAGTTTTAGCAAATCCATAGTTGAATTCAGAAAAATTTTTAAATTTTAAAATTTGTGAAAATTAGGTTGCACAATTGATTAAAATTTTCTGTGTTCCTGGAAAATTATTTGAAATACTGAATTTAGAGGAAAATTTTGCAGTCAAAAGTTTTAGCAAATCCATAGTTGAATTCAGGAAAATGTTTACATTTTATGGTTTGTGAAAATTAGGTTGAACAATTGATTAAAATTTTCTGTGTTCCTGGAAAATTATTTGAAATACTGAATTTAGAGGAATATTTTGCAGCCAAAAGTTTTAGCAAATTCATACATAGTTGAATTCAGGAAAATGTTTACATTTTATGGTTTGTGAAAATTAGGTTGAACAATTGATTAAAATTTTCTGTGTTCCTGGAAAATTATTTGAAATACTGAATTTAGAGGAAAATTTTGCAGTCAAAAGTTTTAGCAAATCCATAGTTGAATTCAGAAAAATGTTTACATTTTATGGTTTGTGAAAATTAGGTTGAACAAATGATTAAAATTTTCTGTGTTCCTGGAAAATTATTTGAAATACTGAATTTAGAGGAATATTTTGCAGCCAAAAGTTTTAGCAAATTCATACATAGTTGAATTCAGAAAAATGTTTTAATTTTAAAATTTGTGAAAATTAGGTTGAACAATTGATTAAAATTTTCTGTGTTCCTGGAAAAGTATTTGAAATACTGAATTTAGAGGAATATTTTGCAGCCAAAAGTTTTAGCAAATTCATAGTTGAATTCAGAAAAATGTTTAAATTTTAAAATTTGTGAAAATTAGGTTAAACAAATGATTAAAATTTTCTGTGTTCCTGGAAAATTATTCGAAATACTGAATTTAGAGGAAAATTTTGCAGCCAAAAGTTTTAGCAAATCCATAGTTGAATTCAGAAAAATTTTTAAATTTTAAAATTTGTGAAAATTAGGTTGAACAATTGATTAAAATTTTCTGTGTTCCTGGAAAAGTATTTGAAATACTGAATTTAGAGGAATATTTTGCAGCCAAAAGTTTTAGCAAATTCATAGTTGAATTCAGAAAAATGTTTAAATTTTAAAATTTGTGAAAATTAGGTTAAACAAATGATTAAAATTTTCTGTGTTCCTGGAAAATTATTCGAAATACTGAATTTAGAGGAAAATTTTGCAGCCAAAAGTTTTAGCAAATCCATAGTTGAATTCAGAAAAATTTTTAAATTTTAAAATTTGTGAAAATTAGGTTGCACAATTGATTAAAATTTTCTGTGTTCCTGGAAAATTATTTGAAATACTGAATTTAGAGGAAAATTTTGCAGTCAAAAGTTTTAGCAAATCCATAGTTGAATTCAGGAAAATGTTTACATTTTATGGTTTGTGAAAATTAGGTTGAACAATTGATTAAAATTTTCTGTGTTCCTGGAAAATTATTTGAAATACTGAATTTAGAGGAAAATTTTGCAGTCAAAAGTTTTAGCAAATCCATAGTTGAATTCAGAAAAATGTTTACATTTTATGGTTTGTGAAAATTAGGTTGAACAAATGATTAAAATTTTCTGTGTTCCTGGAAAATTATTTGAAATACTGAATTTAGAGGAATATTTTGCAGCCAAAAGTTTTAGCAAATTCATAGTTGAATTCAGAAAAATGTTTAAATTTTAAAATTTGTGAAAATTAGGTTGAACAATTGATTAAAATTTTCTGTGTTCCTGGAAAAGTATTTGAAATACTGAATTTAGAGGAATATTTTGCAGCCAAAAGTTTTAGCAAATTCATAGTTGAATTCAGAAAAATGTTTAAATTTTAAAATTTGTGAAAATTAGGTTGAACAAATGATTAAAATTTTCTGTGTTCCTGGAAAATTATTTGAAATACTGAATTTAGAGGAAAATTTTGCAGTCAAAAGTTTTAGCAAATCCATAGTTGAATTCAGGAAAATGTTTAAATTTTATGGTTTGTGAAAATTAGGTTGAACAATTGATTAAAATTTTCTGTGTTCCTGGAAAATTATTTGAAATACTGAATTTAGAGGAATATTTCACAGCCAAAAGTTTTAGCAAATTCATAGTTGAATTCAGAAAAATGTTTAAATTTTAAAATTTGTGAAAATTAGGTTGAACAAATGATTAAAATTTTCTGTGTTCCTGGAAAATTATTCGAAATACTGAATTTAGAGGAAAATTTTGCAGCCAAAAGTTTTAGCAAATCCATAGTTGAATTCAGAAAAATTTTTAAATTTTAAAATTTGTGAAAATTAGGTTGCACAATTGATTAAAATTTTCTGTGTTCCTGGAAAATTATTTGAAATACTGAATTTAGAGGAAAATTTTGCAGTCAAAAGTTTTAGCAAATCCATAGTTGAATTCAGGAAAATGTTTAAATTTTATGGTTTGTGAAAATTAGGTTGAACAATTGATTAAAATTTTCTGTGTTCCTGGAAAATTATTTGAAATACTGAATTTAGAGGAATATTTTGCAGCCAAAAGTTTTAGCAAATTCATAGTTGAATTCAGAAAAATGTTTAAATTTTAAAATTTGTGAAAATTAGGTTAAACAAATGATTAAAATTTTCTGTGTTCCTGGAAAATTATTCGAAATACTGAATTTAGAGGAAAATTTTGCAGCCAAAAGTTTTAGCAAATCCATAGTTGAATTCAGAAAAATTTTTAAATTTTAAAATTTGTGAAAATTAGGTTGCACAATTGATTAAAATTTTCTGTGTTCCTGGAAAATTATTTGAAATACTGAATTTAGAGGAAAATTTTGCAGTCAAAAGTTTTAGCAAATCCATAGTTGAATTCAGGAAAATGTTTACATTTTATGGTTTGTGAAAATTAGGTTG